>JAGFNQ010010303.1:0-42059 GCA_024364735.1 Boesenbergia rotunda | reverse complement strand
CATCTGGTGGGCTGCCAAGGCTGAGAGGAATTTCTGAGTCTTCCTCTTGGGGCTCCTTGAAATTCGAACGGTGGTTCTCCTTCTGGACTGAAAACCACTTCCTCCGGCGACAGTCCACTGAAGCGCTGTACTTACTGAGGAAATCCATGCCCAGTATGATGTCGAAGTCTTGCATCGCAAGGACTATTAGATCGACATATAGCTCTCGGTCTGAAATCTTGATTGACACAGCCCGGAGCCACTGGGTGGATTCCATGATTTCCCCTGAAGGGAGAGTTGTCAGGAATCTGGACTCCCAACTCTCTGCAGGCACCTGTAACTTACTAGCAAAAGGTACTGATACGAAAGAATGGGTCGCCCCAGTGTCAAACAGTGTAGTAGCTAAATGCTGAAAAATAACTATTTGACCTGTTACGACCGTGGAGGCGCTGGCACCTTCTTCCTTCGTGAGGGAAAAGACTCTGGCATTGGTTGAAACTGGTGCTGCTTCCAACCTTCCCTGACTGATCTGAGGTCCCTCCAGTATAGTAGGCATGTAATGTAACTGAGGCTTGCCCCCATACTGTACGGACTGCTGAGGAAGTACCTTAAACTTGTTTGAGCAGTCTTTGGATCTGTGTCCCTCTTGTCCACATGAGTAGCATCCAGTTACACCCAAAAGGCATGCTCCTGGATGGGTCCTCCCACACTTAGGACAAGGTGGATACCTAGCTTGCTTGTTCTCTGGGTTTCCTTTTTGGTTGCCAGGCTACTGCTTCCTTTTGTGGTTCTTGTTCTTCCAGTTCTGGTTATTTGGCTGAGGCTTCTGGCCTCCTGTTGTCTTGTTCTCAATCAGGACTGGCTTCTGCTGTGTTTGTTGTGCCTTGATGCTATTCAGATAGTGCTCTGAGATTAGAGCACTACTGACCAACTCCTCGCTGGTCTGGGGTCGGTGCGTCCCGCTGTTCACGTTGAGTGCTATTTCAGGGTTCAACATGCGGAACATCAGTCTGACTCGCTCCTTCTCTGTGCTGACTAGCTCTGGGCAGAGGCGAGCTAGTCTGTTGAACTTCGCGACTGCTTCTCCCACTGGCAGGTTACCTTGTCTGAACTCCATGAAGTCCTCGTAGTGCTTGTTGGTAACCCGCATGTGGAAGAACTCCTCATAGAACTCTTGCTCGAAATCTGTCCAGCTCATCTGGTTGACTATCCTCTTACTCTTGACCCGCTCCCACCACATATGAGCATCTCCAGTTAGGCAGAAGGAGACACATTTGACCTTCTCGACTTCTGGCCAGTCAAGAAGCTCCATTGTGCTCTCTAAAGTCTTGAACCAAGCCTGGGCATCCCAGGGCTCAGTCGTGCCTGAGAAGCTTTCAGGTTTCAGCCTCTGCCACTGGACGAGGTATGCTTCTTGTCTTCGGTTCTCGGAAGGGGTCTCCTGTGTGACTGGTGGAACTTCAGCCACCACTGGAGTTTCCACTCCTGCTGTGGGTGGTGTAGGGGGCACTGGATGCTGATTTGCCATCAGTGTGGCGATGGTCTTCTGTTGCTCTGAAATCTGAGCTTGCATTTGAGCAATGACTGCCATCAGGTTTGGCTGTTCTGTGCCAGGCTCATTGTTATCTTGAACAGGAGTTCTGTTCCTTGCATTAGGAGCTCGACCTCTTCTTGCCATCTAATAATGCATAAGGGAACAAGAAATCACTACTCTACATCTCTAGGTATAAACTTGTCTTCTTACTTAGTAACCTAATATCCATTCTAGGGATTAAACATGATTCCGTGATACTAAGGTATTAAACATGCTTCCTTGTTCTATGCACATATGAGTAAGTACTTAAGCATTTCTCTATACTGCAATTAAATAAAGGAGCAATAGAAAAACTGAAATTTAAAACTTTCTTACTTGAAGACGGCAAGGTTGATGCTGATGTGTGTGTGATGCTGGAGAATGGGAACTGCTCTGATACCAACTGTAGCGACCCGCCTTCTCTACCTTAGACGGACCGTTACTTGTCTACTTCTTGACTCTAATGCACGACTAAAAATGCGGAACTTTTTTTTTTTTTTAAATCTATCTAAGAATGATATCCTAACTTTAATAGTCATGCATGATACAATGGTACACTTCCTTTCTCTAAAATTCGTAAAGAAAATACTTATTGGAACTTGCCCTGCCCAGTCGACCTAGCTACCGACCTGGGGGGGGTGAGTCTCCAACACCATTACAAGCAATTCTAACCATTTAAACTCATCACACAAGGTTCTATAACATTACTAAAGCATTATGGAATATGAATGCAACTTTTCTAAGCATATTTAAAGCAATAGAAACTTAATTCAAAAGGAGCCTAACAACATCTTGGCACATGCATCAAATAGCTCCATCAAAGTATCGATATTCAAAACTACTCACGCTCATACTCATCCAATGCAATCATAAGGATATATATACTAAATAGAATGACATGGAATCTTTACTCGTGGTTTTAAGACATGCAAAATATCTAAAACGCAAATACTTGGATAAATTCTATGCGATCTAACTTAAACTAAGAATCTGTAACAAATGCACTTTAAGTCTTTTATTCATCTTGTCCCAAGGACCTCTCCAAGGTCAGCCACCACACACACGTCACTCAGCACCGCCTCGTCGCCTTCCTTCAGAATTGCTTGCCTTTACCTTCACCTGCAGCAAGAGGAAATGCAACTAATAAGCATAAAGCTTAGCAAGTACTATCTAACTCACAAAATCTCGAAATGTGCAAGCATGCTTTTTAAACAATGTGAAGTCACATGAGATACTTTTATGCTTAACAGAAACACTAAAACATGTATAACTCAAAACATGCATACTCAAGCATTAATAAGTCTTAACTCACTTTTTCTTGCATTAACTTGAAACTTTAACAATTCTTTAACTTTAAATCCTTCTTTAATTTTTAGAGAATTTCCTTAAACTTTAGAAAAAATTTGCTAAAGCATATACTTGAAAATAATAACTCACTTGGATCCACTTAAGACGTAAGTACCATCTTATGCGCGTTCCCTAAAAGGTTGGGGTAGCGAGCCACCAATCCTAATAGAGCAGACCTTGGTCTACCAGGGCCAAGACTTTGGAATTGGACACCTGGATTTCTTTAACGACGCCCTTGGACGCCGGGTACTGGTCTTAGAAAAAAAAATACTTACTTTTTCTTATCTTGAATGCCTTGGCATTTTAACGAGCACCTTGTGTGCCCAAATCCCTAAGTCTTGACTTTTGGGGATTTCTTAAGGCCTTGGCCTTTTCTTTTCTTATCTTCATCTTCTCTTTTCTTTTCTCATAACTCTTCTTAGACCCTAACCTCATATAGGGTACTTAATTAAACTTATACAAGCATGGATTAAACTAGGGTTACATGCAAAATCATAAACTAAAGGAAAATTACATTTTTAACTTTCTAACGGGAAAAACTTGCGGAAAACCGCCTCTTACTGCAGATGAGCAGTACTTACCTTGATTTCTTTGGACTTACAACCAAAATTGACGTCTAGGGCTCGGGAGAAACTTGAGATCTCGATGAACCGTTCGCGCCTACGCGTTCCTCTCGTCGAGACGAGTGAAACGCTCCGCACTCCTTGATTCTTCCTTAGACGGCGCCCCCTTAGAAGGGTAGAGGAGGTCTTGGTGTCGGCGTGCGCACAAGAGAGGGGAAGAGGGGCGGCGTGCTTGCGGCTTGGGTGAGGAAGAGGGCTTTAGTTGAGAGGAATAAAATTTCTCTCTTTAATTATCTATTTATACTTAGGGTATTTAAGTCCAACTTATAACTTAACTTAATATCTCTCTATTTTCTTTCAGCACACCCCTGCTAGGGCTCCTGGTTAACCCGACCAACTTAAGTCGTTGGTCCCATGGGAGGTCTCGGCTTCAAAACTCGTCTCGGCAACTTTTTGCCGAAAACTCTATTTCTTTTAATAAAAATACTAAACGGACTCGGAAAATTCCATAAAAATATTCTAAAAATTCCTAAAAATATCTAGAATATTTTTAAAACATTTTTAAATAGTTCTAAGGACTTTAAGAACTTCAATATGGAAATTTCGGGGCGTTACATACTATCTACATGTTTGAGTTGTTATAATTCTGCTTGTGATGCCTTGCTCATATGAAGCATGTGATTGCTATATCTTGATCTATCTTTTTCACATGATGCCATATGTTTTTCAAAATTAAATCACACCTTTGTTGTTTTGGGAAACCCCTAGGGTTGAGGGGGAGTTTGTTTGAACTTAACAACCCGTCTAGACCCTTTTCGGTGTTCGACAAAAGGGGAGAGTGTGGTTGGTTAAGTTTAGGATGATCATATTGTAGAGGGAGGATCCTGATTCCCCTATGATCCTGAAATTTGAGAGAAAATTGATTGAGAATCCCTAAACTTAAAATCGGGTTGTCAAACAACAAAAAGGGGGAGATTGTTGATGCAGTTTAACCTTGATTGTTGTTTTGGTGTTGACATCGATTTTAGTTTAGGTTGATGATTATGATTATGATTAAGTCCTGATTGGGGATTAGGCATGGTACAGAAAATCCTAGCTCGGAGGGCTAGGTGTTCGAAAATCCTAACCTGGAGGGTTAGGTGTGAAAAATCCTAGCTTGGAGGGCTAGGTGAAAAGTCCTAACTCGGAAGGTTGGGTGAAAAGTCCTAGCTTGGAGGGCTAGGTGAAAAGTCCTAACTTGGAGGGTTAGGTGAAAAGTCCCAACTGGAGGGTTAGGTGTGAAAAATCCTAGCTTGGACGACTAGGTGTGGAAAAGTCCTAACTCGGAAGGTTGGGTGAAAAGTCCTAGCTGGGAGGGCTAGGTGAAAAGTCCTAACTTGGAGGGTTAGGTGAAAAGTCCCAACTGGAGGGTTAGGTGAAAAATCCTGGCTTGGAGGGTCAGGTCCTAGCTTGGAGGGCTAGGTTGGAAGAAACCCTAGCTTGGAGGGCTAGGTTGGAGCTCCTGATCGGTCTGGTGACCGATTATGGAAGTTGGCATGCTGCTCCTTCGTGGATCGGTCTGGTGACCGATCCAGTGATGACTGATCGGTCTGGTGACCGATCAGGGAGCACACAGTGAGGTTGGGAACCTACTGTGCGGCTCCTGATCGGTCTGGTGACCGATCAGGGAGCAGGCAGTTGCCTCGTTGCTTGGCTTCTGATCGGTCCGGTGACCGATCAGGGAGCAGGATGTTCACTCACTGCCTTGCTCCTGATCGGTCTGGTGATCGATCAGGAAGCACACAGTGAGTTGAGTTCCCCCGCTGATCAGCTACTGAACGGTCCGGTGACCAATCCACGACCTAGGATCTGATTTCTGCGTTTACTGTTCACTCAGAAGTGGACCGATCAGGCTTGAGCCTGATCGGTCAGTGGCTATACTGATCGGTCTGGTGACCGATCAGGTTTCACTCTGATCGGTCTGGAGACCGATCAGGCCTGTGTCATCGCGAAAGCTGGGAGTCCTAGCAAAGCGGTGGATCGGTCTGGTGATCGATGCACGAGCACTGGATTGGTCTGGTGACCGATCACTTTAATTCAAAACACACCGTCAGATGCTCTGACCGCATCTGAATGTATCTGATTCTCTGCGTTTAATCTCTGATACTCAATTTTCTGCTTGATATGCTGTGCTAATGCTCTGATTAAGCTGCAGGTGACAAGGAAGGATTCAAACACTCAAGGAGAGTCAATGGAGGCCTTTCCTTGGAGCAGGATTGCCCGTTTTCCATCTCACGTTGCAACGGACGCTGGCGCTGGCTGGAGCTGCTGACTGGGGCTAGTCTGAGGGAGGCTCAGGGAGTCCAGAAGAGCTCAGTAGTGGCTGGTGGTTGCAGGAGAGCAGCTTGAGGCTTCAGTGAGGTGGTGACCTGGCAATAGTGGAAGGACTTAAGCGCTTGGTGGCGAACAAGTTTCCACAACTCTGATCAGAATTGCTGCGTGCTTGTGTTCTCTGCTGTTCCATCGTTCTTGAGCAAGCAGCTGCAATCTTTGAAGCAACCATCCCTTACTTGAGCACTTGGAGGAAGAAATAAGAGGCTTGGTGAGTCCATCAGCAAGAAGACACGGAGAAGGGAGTTCTTGCATGAGTTCGTCGCTGGGTGGAGCTCGAGTGAAGCGCTACTTGTGTTCTTGTCTGTCCTAAGTGCTAAGTAAGATCTTTCTTGTGTTTCATTGAGCTTAAAACTATATCTCTGTTGAAACACTGTGGAGAGGTTACTCCACCGAGAAGGAGGTTGCATTTTATCCGGTGTTCACCGGGGCTTGATCTGCCGATGATCAAGGGATTGCCCACCTTAAGGGCACGCCAAGGAGTAGGGGCAAGTTATCCCCGAACCTTGTAAATCCTCTTGTTAGCGTTCTTGTGTCTGCTCATAGTTTAGGGTTTAGTTTTCTGCAAATACTCTGTTTTATTGTGCTTCCGCTGTGCTACTAACGATTGAAGTGCAGAAAATTGATAAGTGGTAAAATCCAAGTGTTTGGCTATATTCACTCCTCCCTCTCTAGCCATCCGAGTTCCAACAGTGTGCTCGTGTGGATCCTTGGATTAGTCACCTCTTTGAGGTGGATACCAAGTAAACGAAGGTGTTAGCATTGTTTTCATTATTTTTCATTATTTTTCTTGTGTTTTGCTAACCCTTCTTGTAGAGAAAATTGAAATTTACTATTCACTCCCCCCTCTAGCAAAGCGCCACGATCTAACATAGCCTACCCACTTGTTATTCTAGCGTCCATAATGGTAGTCATAGACTAGTTATAGTTGTTGTAAAGTATATGTTTTGGATCGTTAGGTGGCTCGTGTGCGAGCACGATTCCCGAGTGAAATGGCCAATTTGGCTAGCATTTTCGATCTGATAGTAAATGACCTTTAATCGGTTATTTAACATAGTGAAAGGCGAGCGCTCCTATACAAGGAAGCGAAATCCTGAGGAAAAACGAAGAGAAAATAAGAGAATCTCCATCCACCTTAATTTCTAAAATTTCTCTCCGCCGTGTATTTTTACTTGGCGGATTTTTTCATGATAGAAATCGGGTATTATCTTAGTTTGCAGTGATCCACCAGTGATTGGTGGTGATCACAATTTTCCACTATATCCTGGGAAACATATGACCCGAGAAAACCTTGAAGCACAACCGAAGGTAGGGCGAATATGTTTCAAGAAAACTATGTTGAGCATAGGCCTCGATATCTTCCTCGGCATCCTCTTCTCGATTTGGCATTTGGGAGTCATCTTCCTGACTCGACTTGACACTTGAATCTTCTATTCCTAACTCAGCGGCCTGTTTGGGAGTGACTTGGATACCTATCCAGGAACAATCAAAGGTGTTTCTTCCCAACTCGGTGTTTCACTTGAGATCAACTTGCCACCCGGCTCGGTTTCCATTTGTGCCAACTCGACACTTGCCCGCTTCCACTCAGGAAGTTTGGGGTATATTTGTTACCCCATGAAACTCACTTGGGACCAGCTCGCTGACTCAATTGCACTTGACAACTTCCTCTCTCGACTCCAAAGCTACTCGGAGAATACTTCCCGACTCAAGTAGTCGCTCGACCTCTGGAGTCTAGAGGCTTGGTAGTTGGTAGCTCGGACAAGTTATTGATCAGGCAGTTGGGTGGCATCCCGACTTGGCCTGGAAACAACACCCCTATAAGTACCCCAAGTTGATTTTGATATGATAAATCGAGTCAAGTTAGGTTCTGTTATGGTTTGATCCTTGTGTCTAAGTGTGCATAAGCTTAGGAGCACAAGAAATCAAGCGGAAGATGTAGTGAGTGAGAAGGATGGCATGGAAGGGAGCCGATAGCCTCGCTGCATCTAAGAGACGAGAAGCTACAGAAGAGTACACCGGTTGACGAGAAGGACGTACATAATATCGAAGGGACGAGAAGTCGAGGAGGAAGCACGTTTGAGGAGAAGATAGGTATTAGGTTCGGATGAGCTCAATTCCGGAGAGCTGGACTATCACCCAAGCAAGCGGAGTCTAAAAAGGTCAACTCAAAGGCTGATTTTGAAGACCCGAGGTGCCTCAGTTGTAACTGAAGGCGCCTCGGTTGTAAAGATTGGAGCTGACATTGAGAGAAAATAAGACATCTCAGTTTTGATTGAGGGCACCCTAGTTTGGAATGGAGGCACCTTCGGTCAGAACTAAGGTGCCTCAGATTAAAGTTATCGACAGATGAATGTTGGCTGCACAGATAAACTTCCATCCATTGTAGATGCCTTGGGTGACAACTGAGGTGCCCTAAATATAACATCAGCAAATGATCACTTTAATCGTTGGGATATAAATAACCCCCTAGAGCTAGGAATTAAACACAACTACTTTAACTTAATTTCCTAACTTTTTGTGAGCATTTCAACATTTGTGAGAGACTTTTCCGCCTTCAACAAAGGATAAGTTTAGTGGAGATTTTTCAATGCCATAGATTAACAACCTTTTCGATTACAACCAAGTAAATCTGAACCTCTTTCTTTTTGTTGTTCATGTTTAGATTATTTTACTTGTTCAACTAATCCATCTATCTTTGCCTAGCAAGTGTAAAAGATTTGGTTTCAATTTGCAGGCATATTCACCAACATCTAGCCGGTCTACTGGGACCTACAGTCCCGACCACTAAAAACTTGGCAAAACCAGCCCCCCTTTGGTAGCCTCAAATTATCAGTTCAGGTCAACTCATTAGATAAGTCTGAATTTAGTTAATAGTAAATTCAGAATAATTCCCTAATATCTCTGGCAGATTTTCCAACAATCTTGAAACATATTTAGTTCTGTTGAGATGAACATGAAAAGTGTTGAGCTGTAACTGACTCATCACGTGAAGACCCCCTCTACCTCAATTGGAAATGTTCCAATCAACCATGGGAAAAGCCAGAGAAGTCACCAGGTTAAACTTCAAGAGGTGGTAGCAGAAGATGCTCTTCTACTTGACCAAACTCAATCTAGTTCGGTTGTTGACTGAGGAACTTCCCAAGCATGTTGAGGATGCTAATGTTTAGACCATCAGTGCAGTGGAGGCTTGGACTCATTTTGAGTTCCTATGCCTAAACTATATTCTCAACTGCCTTACTAATTCGCTGTATTCTATGTATAACACAAAGAGAATGACTAAGGATCTATGGGAGTCCCTGGACAAGAAGTACAAGATAGAGGATGCGAGGGTCAAGATGTTCATCATGGGTTGATTCCTAGAATACAAAATGGTTGACTCCAAGACGGTGATCAGCTAAGCCGAGGAGCTTCAGATGATCTTGTAGGAGATCCACTCAGAAGGTATGGTTCTGAGTGAAACCTTCCAGGCGATAGTAATAATTGAGAAGCTGCCTCCTGACTGGAAGGACTTTAAGAACTACCTAAAGCACAAGCGGAAGGAGATGAATGTGAAAGAACTCATTGTTAGACTTTGCATCGAAGAACATAATAAGGATTCAGAGAGAAAGTTGTTCTCTTAGGCTATTGAAAAAGTCAACGTGGTCATACACGGTCAAAACCCAAAACAGAAGACCACCAAGTTTTCCAAATTGGAACCTAGAGGAGACATAATTAAGCAAGAATTTCTCTAAGAAGTGCTTCATCTGTGACCGAGTCGATCACAAATCTTCGGAATGCAATAAAGCCGAAGAAGTATGAGGTCAACTTGAACGAGGGACCAAAAATAAATGACCTTTGCACCGTGGTCTGTGAGTTAAACCTGGCGGGTTTAAATCCGCGGCAATGGTGGATCAATACTGGTGCCACCAAATATATGTGCTGCAACAAGGAGTTGCTCCACAACTTCGAAGAAGTTAATGGAGACAAGCTATTAATGAAGAACTTAGCAACCTCAGACATCATGGGCCAACGAAAAGCGGTGCTCAAGATGACCTCGGGCAAGGACCTCATTCTGAATAATGTGTTGTATGTTTTGGAGATTCGAAGGAATCTAATGTCCAGATCACTGTTAAGCAAGCATGACTTTTGTATTATTTTTGAGTGGAACAGAGTTATACTATCTAAGTAGGGAATGTTTGTAAGAAAGAGCTATGTATCTGATGGGATTTCCAAGCTCAATGTAATGACCATTAGGCTTGAGATAAATAAAATTAAAAGCTCATCCACTGATATTCCTTAGTCTTCATGTTTGTGGCATGGTAGACTACGACATGTTATCTATGATATGTTGTATAGATTAATAATATGCAAAGCATACCTATATTCTACCTTAACCCAAAACATAAGTGTGAGACTTGTATTGAAGCGAAAATGACAAGGTCATCTTTTCAATATGTTCGAAGAAACGATGAACCACTCGGCTTAATTTTCACCGACGTGTACATCCTAAAAGGTATACTGATACGTGGTGGGAATAAGTACTTCATCACTTTTGTAGATGATAACACAAAATATTATTATGTGTATCATCCCAAAAATAAGGATGAAGCAATAGAGAAATTCATTCTCTATAAGAATGAGGTTAAATATAAATTTAATAAAAAGATTAAAGTAGTTCAGAGCGACTGAGGTGGTAAATATGTACCATTTACTGAGTTGTGTGTTGAGCATGGGATCAGACACGAAACAATAACTTCTTATACTCCTTAGTAAAATAGAGTTGTTGAGCGAAAGAATCACACTCTAAAGGAGATGATAAATGCACTTCTATTTAGCTCTAGATTATCGAAGTTTATATAGGAGGAAGCTGTGTTAACAGTTAATTATCTTTTAAAAAAGGAGTCTCGAAAGAAAATAGATAAGAGCCTTTATGAGTTGTGGAATGGAAGATAATCGTCCTATAAATATTTGCTAATGTGGGGGTGTATTGTCAAAATTTTAGTGTTTGATCTGAAAAGGATTAAAATAGGACAAAAAATTATTGATTGTTTATTTATTGGATATGCATATAACAGTAGTGCGTATCAATTTTTTGTGTATGAGTCATAAATATTGGATATACACAATAACTCAATAATATAATCGAGAAATGCCTCGTTTTTCAAGAATGTGTTTCCGTATAAGACCTGAGAGGAAGCTAACTCCTCAAAACGGACATATAAAACACAAGAAGAAGAAGATAATGATGAACCAGTTGAGGTTGAGTTCAGACAAAGTGAGTGAGCTTGGGTGAAAAATCCTATGGAACGTATTTTATCACTTTCATATTCGAAAGTACGCCCCAAAATTATTCAGAAGCAATGAGCTCTTTTGATGGACTTCACTAGAAAGACAATTACATCTGAGATAGACTCTATCTTACAAAATCACACTTGGAAACTATTAGGTTGTAAGTGGATCTTCAAAAAAAAAAAAAAAAATCAGATTACACAATTGATAAATACAAAGCCAGAGTAGTAATTAAAAAATATTGACAATGAGATGACCTTGATTGCTTTAATACGTATTTTTTGATGTCGAGAATAACTTCCATTAGAGTGTTGTTGGCTATTGTTGCTCTATGAAATCTAGAAATACATCAAATTGATGTAAAGATAGTATTTTTAAATGGAGATTTTGAAGAGAAAATTTACATAGGGAAACCTGAATGATTTCTATTCTAGGACAGAAAAATAAGATTTACAGATTAGTGAAGTCATTATATGGCTTGAAGTAAGCACCAAAACAGTGGTATGAGAAATTTGATAATGCCATGAAGGAATGTGGATTCAAAATCAATAAATGTGATAAATATGTCTACATAAAAGTTACGGAGAATGACTTTATCATCTTGTGCTTATATATAGACATACTTATCATTGGAAGTAATGATAAGATGATTAGATCTACTGAAAAAATGTTGAACTTAAGATTTGACATGAAAGACATGGACCTAGCAAATGTGATTTTAGGAATCATAATCCTTAGAACAAAAGAGGGACTTATTTTTAGTCAGTCTCACTATGTGGATAAGATTATTAAGAAATTCACCAAGAGTGATACTACGTTGGCACGAACATCAATAGAGTTGAGTCATCTATCGAAGTCGAGGAGAAAGTATCTCTCAGGTAGAGTAATCTTGAATAATTGGAAGTTTGATATATTTGATGAATTGCACATGACCAAACTTAGCCTACGCAGCAAATAAACTGAGTAGATACAAAAGTAATCTCGATGTTGAGCATTAGAAAGGGATAACTAGAGTACTGAGGTACTTGAGGTATATTCATGAAAATGAATTACACTATATGAGATATCCCGCTGTAATCGAAGGATACAACGATGCAAGCTAAATATTTGACATAAAGACTCTAAGTCTATGAGTGGAATGTATTCACTCTGGGAGGTGGAATTATTTCATGAAAATCTTTTAAGTAAACTGTAATAACCAGATCCACGATGGAATCTGAGTTTCTAGCTCTTGACAAATATGGTGAAGATGTTGAATGATTATGATAATTCTTAGAAGATGTTCCAAGATTGCTGAAATTGGTGCTGACAATTTGCATATATTGCGATAGTTAATCAACAATTAGTCAGGCACAGCGCCATCTGTATAATGGTAAGTCTAGACATATACATCGTAGATACAATACCATTCAACAACTACTCTCAATGAGAGTTATCACTGTTGACTATGTGAAGTCAAAGGATAACATAGTGGATTCGCTAACCAAAGAGTTAAATCAAGAGTTAGTTACAAGCTCATCAAGAGGGATAGGCTTGATGCCGATAAGAAATGTTGGTGCAAAGGAAACCCAACCTATGCAGACTAGAGATCCCAATAACTAAGTTCCAAAGGACAACCTAACTGCACTGATAAAGTTGCTCTCTATGGGAGAATGACCTAATGAATCAGTGAAGGATGGAGGTCAAGCACATTACTTTGAATGATACAACAGAGTTGTGTAATATTCTTAAGAGATCACCTATGCAAGAAAGAAGTGGGGCTCTTTCGAAGAGAATTAGAGGCACAATTCTTAGAACTTCTCACAGAATTAGACATATTCTTGACTAAAAACAAATATACTTATGAGAACTGAGATGTATCAGGGAGAGTTCTGGGTGAGATATGTTAATGCTTGCATAAACGATAGTACAATTGAGGAACATCATGCAGATCTTCACAAGGGAAGGTTCAAAGGGTAAAATCTAATGATCCTATACTGATCTCAACTACTAAATGTTATCACATACCCAATTTCCATTTATGTGGGGGATTGATGGATATATGTGAATGGAAAAGAGGTAGAGGAAGGAGACTCCATTGTACATGGGTTTTGGTCCCACATTAGGAGTCTCATGGTATTATAGTTGGTTTATATTTTTGTACGTGCATGTATAATGTGAACAAATGCATGGGGAAATACTCACTCTCATGTGTGGGTGCACAGAGGGTGCAAATCTAGGGCCTGGATTGCACTAACCCAAGGTGACTCATCTGCGAGCAGGACTTGCGTGCATCAAATACTGGACCGATCGGGGCAAAATTTGCCTAAGCGAATGAACCAATATTTTACCACAGAAAACATTTTTTGTTACTTGCTCAAGCGAATAACGGATGCATTAACTGATGATAATGGCGTAACCATAACCTCTCGGGTGAAACGACCAATTCAGCTGGGATTTTTGATCCTGATGGTAATGATAGTAAAAGGCCATTTAACTTAGTTAGAGGTGAGCGATCCTATATAAGGAGGCGAAATCTTGAGCAAAAGCGAAGAAGAAAAGAAGAGAATCTCCATCCATCTTCGTTCCCTAAAACTTCTCTCCGTCATGTATTTTCACTCGACAAGTTTTTCCATAATAGTAATTGGGTACTATCTAAGTTTGTCATAATCCACCAGTGCTTAGTGGCGATCACGGTCTGATGTTGTATCCTGAGAAATAGATGATTCAAGAAAACTTTGAAGCATATCCGGAGGTAGAACGAATATGTTTTAAGGAAATTACATTGAGCATAGGCCTCGACATCTCCCTCTGCATCCTCTTCCCTACTCAGCACGTGAGAGTCATCTTCCTGACTCAGCTCTCAAGAGTCATCTTCCTGACTTGACACTCAAATCTTTCATTCCTGACTCGGCGGCCTATTTGGGAGTGACTTGGATACCTATTCGAGAATAGTCCGAGGTGTTTCTTCCCCTATTCGAGCCGACTCGCCACTCGACTTGGTTTCCATTTGGGCCGACTCGACTCTCACCTATTCTACTCGGGAGATCGACTCAGTAAAGTTTGGGGTATATTTGTTACCTCACAAAATCCACTTGGGACCGGCTCGCTAAATTAGAAGCTACTCAGGAGAACGCTTCCCGACTCATGTAGTCGCTCAGTCTTGGGAGTTTGGAGGCTTGGTAATTGGTGGCTTAGACAAGTCGTTGATTGGGCAGTTGGGTGGCATCCCAACTAGGATCGGAACTAGTGTCCCAACCATTGAAAACATGGCAAAACTAGCTCCCGTTAGCAGCCTGCAGGTCAACTCAATAGGTAAGCCTGAATTTTATTATAAATTCAAAATAATTCCCAATACCTACGGCAAATTGTCTAAAATTTTCCCATATTTGATAATAACTTGTGTTATGGTATTAGAAATAACATCACAATCTATGGTAATATCAACTAGTTTTGTTCTAACATGCTAACCTCTTTGAGCATGCCAAATACATACTTCTATTAAGGGATATAGATCTCTTCTCTTGACTGAGTAACCTTTATGCCATGAAAATACTTAGATTACTAAGATCTTTGGAAATGTTGGTCGAGGTATGCCTTTAGTCTTTTTATTCCAATAAAGGTTCACATAAATGATAAAAGGATATGTTTTTCTCAGAGCGAGAACATTGATGAATTTATATATATTTTTTATCCTTACAGGGTTATTGTGGACACCAATTTCATTAACTTCTCTATCCAAAATAAGGTGCCTTTCCTTTATGCATTATAGCTTTCAATGTTGGCTATGCCTATGTGTATAAAAAAAGCAACATAATTTTGTTTTCTCGGTGTAAGCAAAATTATTCCGATTGACAGTTGGCTTGACTGCAGAATCTCTCCGTCTTCTGTTGAGAAACTAGTATATAGTTTCAGTGCATGCTGGGCACAGACTATTTGAGGGTTTATCTTATCTCCCCATACATTTTATCCCTCTCTTGCAATAAACAAATGACCCATAAATGTAGTCTCCTCCCATCAGTACACATCGCTTGGCCTATACGTAGAGATCTTAGTCTCTTTTGTTCACAACATTTCTACCAATTTCTGTATCCACGCATTATTTAAAAAATGGTTGTTTATTTATTTTTCTCTTCGGCCATGTTTCTCTCTGTCTTTCATAGAACTTTACTCAGTGATTCCGGACCAGTTTACGTGTAGCTTAGCCCGACAACCTGACACCTTATCTGGAGAAGAGGGGTTTATGGGTTCTATGAGCTCTTCGAATATAGGGCCCAGGTCGGCGATTCGGCCCAGTTCATTTGAAGACGATAGGCCGTGGGATCGATTGGAGAACGACCACCGAGGCTAAGGGGGTCAGAAGCCCTAAAGGCCTCCAAGTTCAAGAGGATCACGAGTCAGAGAAGTTCTGAACCATAACCTCACTGAGTCTTAACGCTCCTAAGTCGGGGAGCCTCAAACTAAAGTATCCTGAAGTCATAAGCGGACTAGCTCCGCCACCACTCAAGTCGGTGTTCCCAGTCGGATGCGTGGCGGCCCATGCTCCCTAGACGCACCACGAGCCAGAGAAGTCTTTACTCTAGTGTCACTGAATCGTAAGATCCCCGAGTTAGGAGCACCCCGAGCCAACAGAGTACTCGGTCATCGATCGTACCATCTCCGGGTCAGCCAAGTTCGGACGTTCATCCCGAACCACGCGCACCAGGACTCAGGCATCATATCTTCGCTCGAGATGCCTTCTTTAACTCGGGAATCATAGTCACTCTCGGTAACTGCGGACGCTGAGCCCTCAGTCGGCTTCCATACTCTGAGCCCTCAGTTGGTTCCCATACTCTGAGCCCTCAGTCGGCTCCCATACTCTGAGCCCTCAACCGGCTCCAACATCTGAGCCCTCAGTCGGCTCTCATACTCTAAGCCCTCAGGCGACTCTTCGCTATACGCCCTCAGTCGGCTCATTGCTATACGCCCTCAGTCGACATCAGTACTCTGGGCTGCCAGTCGACCCTAGCCTTCAAGGTTTTGTCGTGACTCATCGGAACAACCACTCCCTGACACAAGACTCATAGAGATTGTACGGGGTCGGCGCAGGTCAGACACCATTCTGGCCCGAATCGCGAGCATCCTGCTGACGCCATGATATCCCTGCCATGCCCTGATCCCCCGTACCACGACCGCATGTGTTCGTGTCATGCCGTGCGGCGCCCAACGACGTTCGCCTTTAAGTTGACAGCGCCCTTTTCCCTATTCCGGTATGCGACACATTACCCTGCCACCTCTGGGTATCCTTACCTTATCTTCGCTACGAGACAAAAGGTGGCAGGCGGGCAGAAGCTGTCAGCTCCACCGGCTATATAAGTCTGTCCACTCCAAATCCCCCAGGTACGTGCAAAAATAGTGTTACTTTCCTTACTCTTCCACCACCGGGAACTGACTTGACCGTCAGAGTGCCTTGTCGGGGACTTTTCCCGGTGGGTTCTAACGGTCTTTGTCTTGCAGATTTGGAGCTGGTGGCAGAGTCATTATCAACGGTTCACGGCGGCCCCAGTAGTCCATGATTCTTGGGGAGACAATCTCACTCTTGGGAGTCCACCTCGCTTCGCAGCAGGATCAAATTTGGCGCTAGAAGGAGGAACACTTAGCCTGATCGGAAGTGGAAGATGGAAGATCCCAACAGAGTTATGATGACAGTTACACCTAAGGACTACGAGCTCCTGATGGCCAACCGAGCCCAGAAGACTCCGCAAAGGCCTTCATAGGCCGGCAGCTAGGCACCCAGACCCCACGAACCGGCGGCGCATAGACAGTCGGCAAGCCGAGAAAGGCCTATTCGACCTGAGGGCGGTTCCACTCCCTTCCCCGCGGCTTTCTTTAGGGGTCAGGATGACGAAGCCGACTCTATGCAAGCCAAGGCCTCGACCTCCAACCAACTACACGGACTGCGGCCAGATAAGGGAAAAGCTCCGACCGACCCTTCCCCACCCCCCCTGGCACGCAACCCCTTCTCTTCCTGGATCTTGGAAGACCCAGTCCCCTGGCATCTCCGTTTCTTCACAATCCTCGAGTATGAGGGGACAACCAACCTAGAGGAGCACCTGATGAAGTTCAAGAGTGTCACTCTGCTTCATCAATACTCGGAAGGCGTAAAGTGCCAGGCCTTCCTGACTACCCTCTCGGGCCCGGCCCAAAGATGGTTCAACCGACTCCCCAATGGGTCGGTCACGAGCTTTGAGGAGCTCAGGAGGGTCTTCCTCCAACACTTCGCTAGCAGCAGGAGGCACCACAAGACGAGACTCAATTTGTTCGCATTGAAGCAAGGTACGAAGGAATCTCTTCGGGCCTACATCAAAAGATTCAACGGGGCGGCAGTGGACGTGTCGACTGCCACCCCCGAAGTCCTGATCAACGCATTCTCCAAGGGATTGCAAGAGGGAGATTTCTTCCGCTCGCTGATCAGGAAACCCCGAAAGACTTTGACAGCCTACTGGGCAGGCTGTCAAATATATCAATGTTGAGGAAGCGCAGGCCGTTCGGAAAAAGGAGTCGGTTAACACACCGCCTACCCAAAGCGCCCGATCCCTGGGCAGACCCATTCGAAGCCCATGCAGACCCGCTGACCGAATGGGAATGGAGCGGTGCCACGTGCAACAAGTGGCCCAAGGGTGTCTCCTGACTCGATGGAGGCCGTACTGTGCATTCCAACAGAGCCACGACCACGCCACCGAGGAGTGCCGACAGGCTGGTAGGGGTCGGGCTCCAGCTCCCTGAGGACGGGGGCGACAAGCATCTCCCGGGCGTGGCTCGGGTTGAGGCAGGCAGGCCGTGGACCATGTAGCCGAGGAGCTCTGAAGAAACCTCCCGGTTGCCCGGAATCTGTTCCCCCAAGAGGACCAGGCCGAAGCTGAGGAGATGGACAAGGAACAGGCCAATTAGCAGAACACTGTCTAGGGGGGGAGTGCACGTCATCTCCAGCGGACCGACCGGGGGCGACTCCAACCGTCCGCGGAAGTCACAAGTTCAATGACTGGAGATTCATCAGGTCGGCACGAGTGCTGCTCAGGCACAAGGGCCCTAGATCAGCTTCGACCCCTAGAATCTACAGGGAATAGAGGTCCCGCACGATGACGCGTTGGTTATCACCGTCGTCATCGCTAACTACCAAGTCCACCGGACCATCGTGGACATCGACAGCTCGATCAACATACTGTACAAGAAAGCGTTCAACCAGCTGCAGATAGAGATGTCCCAGCCGGAGCTGGTGGCAACCCCGTTGTTCGGATTCACGAGAAACCAAGTGCAGCTCATCGGCCAGATCCGACTGGTCATATCCTTAGGTGAGGAGCTCTTGAAGAGGACTAGATGGTCCACCTTCTTGATAGTCGACGCTCTCTCAGCCTACAATGCCATTCTGGGCCGACCGACCCTCAACGAATTTTGAGCCGTCACCTCCACCTTCTACCTCAAGATTAAGTTCTTAGTCGGGGACCAGGTGGGAGAAGTCAGAGGCGACCAGAGGGTGGCTCGGAGGTGCTACGTGGATGACGTCCGGGTGGAGAGTCAGAAGGCCTCCCGTCCCTTCTCGAGCTGCAATATGGTCCAGGCCTTGCCCTAGGCCGAACTACGCGATGATAAGGAGGAAGTCTAGCTACTCCCCAATTGGGAGGAATCCCAAGTTAAGATTGCGGCAGGCCTACCCAAGGAGCTGAATGAGCCCCTGCTGAAATGCTTGGCTCGGAACCAAGACGTATTCGCCTGGTCGGTCAAAGAACTAAAGGGCGTCTGACTGAAGGTGGCAGAGCATCACCTCCATGTATATCCCCATGCTCGGCTCGTCAAGCAAAGCAAGCGGGACTTCAACACCGAGCAAAATAAAGTGATCATGGCCGAGATCGAAAAGCTGCTGGAAGCCGGCCACATTCGGGAAGTTCAATTCCCTGCTTGGTTAGCCAACGTGGTGTTGGTGTCCAAGCCCGACAATAAGTGGTGAGTCTGCATCGACTTCCAGGACCTCAACAAGGCATGCCCGAAGGATTGCTACCCTCTGCCCCGGATCGATCAGATGGCGGACTCAACTACCGGCAGCGAACTTATCTCGATGCTGGACGCGTATCAAGGGTATCATCAGGTACCCTTGGCTGCTGAAGATCAAGAGAAAGTCAGCTTCATCAGGGCAGACGGTACCTACTACTACACTGTCATGCCGTTCGGGCTAAAGAACGCTAGAGCCACCTACCAGCGGATGATGAATAAGGTCTTCCGAGCTCAGATCGGGTGAAATATTGAAGTAAACGTGGACGATATCCTGATCAAGTCCACCCGAGTAGAAGACCTGGTAGCAGATGTCGAGGAAACTTGCCAAACACTGCGCAGATATGGGCTTAAGTTAAACCCGGCCAAGTGTCACTTGGGCGCTTGGAGTGGAAAATTTTGGGGGTACATAGTGATTGAGCGGGGTATCGAAGCCAATCCAAGCAAAGTTAAGGCCTTGCTAGAGATGCCCCCACCCCGAAACCATCGAGAGGCGCAGCGACTCACCGGGCGGATCACAGCCCTGTCCCGGTTCATCTCTGGGTTGGTCGTGCGAGGGTTGCCATTCTTCAAGACCCTTCGTAAAACCACCAAATTTCAATGGGACATCGACTGTGACATGGCGTTTGAGGAGTTGAAGGTTTATCTCTCCGAATTGCTAGTGCTGGCCAAGCCCGAGGTCAGGGAAACTTTGTATGTCTACTTAGCTGCCACGGCTGACTCGGTCAGCATGGTCTTGGTCAAACAAGAAGAAGCCGAGCAACACCCCGTGTACTTTTTCACACACTTACTGAAAGGGGCCGAGTGTTGATACACGACACTCGAGAAATTGGCGTATGTACTGTTGTTGGGTGCTCAGAGGCTCAGGCCTTATTTTCTGGTGCACCCCATCATGGTCTTGACAAACAACAATTTGGGTCGGGTAGCCTCTAATCCAGAAGCTTCCGGCTGATTGATCAAGTGGACCACCGAGTTGAGCAAGTATGATATCCAATACCAGGGCCACCCAGCCATCAAAGCTCAAGCTTTGGCGGATTTCTTGAGTGAGCTGCACTCAGAGGAGCCTAAAGAAGCATGGTAGGTTTACGTGGACGACTCGTCGGCCTGATCGGGCAGCGGTATTGGCATCTTAATGGTCTCCCCGAAGAGGGAGCAATTACATTTATCAATCTGACTTGAGTACAGGGCCATAAATAACGAAGCTGAGTATAAAGCTCTGATAGCTGGATTGCAGGCGGCTAAGCATGTGGGAGCTACACGGGTGGTATTATACTTATATTCTCAGTTGGTTACATAGTAGGTAGCCGGTTGATTCGAAGTCAATAGTGACCGGTTACAAGCCTTCATAGAAGCTTATGAGAAGCTGAAGGTCGAGTTTCAAGAGGTGCAAATTCAGAAGATCCCCCGGGAGAGCAATCTGAGGGCGGACGAGCTGTCTAAATTGGCCAGCTCGGTCGACTCTTGGGAATTTCGTCAGCCGGTCAGGCCGGCGCTGATAATTATGCACATTGAGCGGTAGGCCGAGCTGGAGCTAGAATCAGACTGGAGGATGCCACTCATCGCCTACCTTACAGAAGGGGTCGTCCCAGCCGACCGAGAGGAAGCCCGATTGATTAGAAAGCGGGCGGTTCAGTATACCATGGTCGGGGACATACTATACAAGAGATCTTTCGCTCGACCCTTGGTCAAGTGCCTGGGCGAGGAGGATGCAGACTATGTACTAAGAGAGATTCATATGGGAGTCTGCGGAAGCCACGCTGGGGCTCGGGCCGTGGCTCGAAAAGCACTACTGGCCGGCTATTACAGGCTCGGAAAGCACTGCTGGCCTTCATCATCTCCACGGGTCGGTGTGGTAGGCAATGGTGCTTCTAACAGGATCGGCCATGGAGTGCGATCCACTGATAATTACAATTTTGTTGAAGCATTTGGCCACCTACAAGCAAAATGTGCCAACTTGAATGAGTTTTGTATCAAGAGTGAGTTGCAAGAGTTGGTTAGTGAAGGCTACGCGTGGAACATCTAAGTTCTTGATTATAATTTGATGTTTCAAGTTCTATGAGGCAAATTCCGAAAGAAAAAAAATCAGTGACTTTAGGAAGAGAATGTGCCAACTCCTCTGACATCGAATCTGAAAATTGAAGCTCCAAAATTCTGATCAGTAAATAGTTTTGGCAACCTACTAGCTACAGAATTGAAGATGCAAAATCTGAAAATTGAAGCAATTCAGCAGTGGTCTGAAACCTTAAGTAAGAAAGAAGGGAATTCAAGCTAATCATGAGGGCAACTTAAAGTGGGAAGGATAAGAATAAGAGTTGATGGAAGTGAAAGAGTTATGAAGGCATTTACTACTGAGACGTTCCTTTAACAAAGAGAGTAGGACCTTGAACAATCCCTGCTGAAACAAACCCTTGAAGCAATGTGGCAGTGGTCGGAAGGAAGTTTCTGGATTGAAAAAAAAACAGAATAGCAGACAAAAAGGAAAGAAAAAAAGAGAGCATGAAGTGGACTATCAGGAGTTGGATGAGTTTTCTGAATTGGAAGAAGTGATCAAGGATGATAGTTGAATTGGAAGAGTTAGCTACTGATTGAGAAGGAGAAAAATCAGGCAGAACAGTTTCAGAATTCTGCGCAATTCAGCTACTGATCAGGCTCTGATCGGTCTCCAGACCGTTCAAAGAAGTGTCTGATCGGTCAAACAGATCGATTAGAAGCAGTCCAGTCCGATCAAAAGACCACCAATCCGATCAGGGAAAGCCTGATCGGTCTCTTGATCGATCAGCAGAGGTTGGCACACAGCAGTTTTGGCACACAAGATTCAGTGAGGTTTCTTGTACAAATCAGAGTTACTATTTGATCCTTACTCACCTTGGCTTTGATCTATGCAGGATAATACAAAAAGAGAGGGACAAAGTTCATTAGGTTACATTCTTAGTATCCAAGTCTTCCACTTTCTTAAATTTTTCGTCTACTACATTTCTATTGCTATTTTATTTTTATCATTCCATATTTCTTTAACTTGTTCTAATGAGCCTTTTTAGGTGTGGATCCAACTCAAGAATGATAGAGGAGAGTAGAGCATAAGCAAGATTATGGTAGTGCAAGAACCATGATTGTGTTTGAGTGTGCTCCACTTTCATCAAAAATGTAGAACATAGGAAGAGAGCCACTAAAAATTTCCTTGAGAGGATTTGTGTGTTTAGTTCATCTCAATTAGTTATGAAGGATGAAGTATACTTTGTTGTTGACTAAGGACAAGACTCTAGTCCATTGAGTTTAGATTTTTGAGAATTTACAACCCTAGGTAATTTCCTTTCAATTGCTTTTAACTATGATTGAGAATAATCTAGGGGGGTACATGATTAGTTAGTTTGTGCGAGACGCCCAAGAGCAAGTGTAGGGGAGTTGATAATTACCATTTTGTTGATCAAATTAGACTCTCAAATCCATGTTTTGATACCTTTTTACATGCTTAATCTTGTATTTACACTAGGTTCCATGAATTATTGCTATTTTAGCTTTGGATGAAAATCTTTTTATATTTGAGATATTTTGGCATTAAAATTTGAATACATTTTTGTAGGCTTCGAATGATCATGGACCTAGACCAGATTGGATCAAATTTGAGTTAGGACTTGGCCTTAATCAAGAGGATCAAGAGATGGATTAATATGGGACGTCCGATCAAGAAATGGGGAAATCTGAGCCATCTGTCAACTTTTGATCAAGCGAGATCAAGATAGAGTTAATCAAGACCAAAGATCAAGATCTAAAAGTTTGGTCCAAATCAGAAGTCATCTGACCGTTGGATCAAACTTAAGAGGAGTCTAACCATCCATTCAAAAGGAAGGGAGATCTGAGCCATCCGTTGCAGATCTAATTGATCCAAGCTAACGAGGAGCAGATCCTGACCATCGATGGAGATCTGCGATGTTTGGACTCAATCCGAGACGATCCAACCGTTGGATGAGGCGTGGATGATCACAACCGTTCATTTTCAAATAGAATTAATTAAAACAGAAAACTTCTCTGCAGCTCAGAGTTGTCGCGAGTTGTTGAGTTTGTCCTTCATTTTTCATCTGTTCTTCTCCGATAGCGCAGCCACATCAGATCTAAGATTCGTTCAAGGTTTCGAATCATCAAGATCCATCCTCCGTGAAGTTTGCTAACCGGAATTCTTCTCTGAAGGGCTCAGGTGAGGGTCTTGCCAACGGGCCAAACTTCATTCAACTCTTACCTTTTGATCGCTGTCTTCATCGACTGGAGCTATCAAGCATTCGGAAGTGTTGGGGAAATCGGCCTTGAAATGATCTGGAGGATCATGATATTTTGATGTGTGGGTGATTTGATTAAGTTAGGAGTTGTGTTGTTCTCATATGTGTACATGAGTGTGCAGGTGTTCAGGTACACATGGACTTGGTTGATGTCTTTAGGTGAAGGATGGCATGGAGGCAAGCTGAAGGTTTGCGTATGCATCCGAGGGACCGTTGGATAGAAGAGATGATGAGCCGAGGGACACGGACTTCAAGGCGTACGTGAAGGGTGGCATGGAGGCAAGCTGGAGGCTTGCGTGCGCATCCGAGGGACGAGGGCCAAAGATGAAGAGAGCGTTAAGGCAACAATCAAGACTGCTGGTGAGGAGTCAACTGAGTTGTAAGGGTCTGAGTATGAGTGTGTGTACTCAGGGGCTAAGCCGGGAGGGTTTGAGTGCGGAGAGACTTGTACTCGGGAGTAAAACCCTAGGCTCAGGTGTGTACCAGTCGACTACCCCAGGGGCAGTCGACTGGTGGTGACTGGAACAGCCTGGCAGATTTGAACGTTGTACTGTAACGGTCGAATTTGAGTGGGACCAGTCGACTGGCCCAGGGGCAGTCGACTGGTAGCGGCTGTTTCAGATTTGAGCCCTATTTAAAGGGGCTCGTTTCCTACTAACTCGCTTGACGAAACTCACTTGGATAAAGTGGGTTAGTAGTCTACTGTGATCAGAGAGCGTTCGAAGTGTTGTGGCGAGGTTTCTCCACCCACAAGGAGCAACAGATATAGCCGGAGGTTATCTGGGGGTTGATCCATCGAAGGATTCTCGGATTAGTCACCCGACCGGGGTGGATACCAAATAAATCTGGTTGTTAGCATTGTTTGTTTCTTATTTACTTTGCATATTATTGTTTCCGCTGCACTAACGACTTTGTAGAGATCAAAACGATGAAAAAGTGCTATTCACCCCCCCTCTAGCACACCTAGACGATCCTTCAGGAAGGTCTCAGAGGGTTTCTGAGCCAGATCCGATATTCAACTCATCAAGAGGAAAGGAATTGATGGAATCTTTCAGATTGCGCACCAAGCAGAGCATCAACTGATCGCGAGAGTAGATCTTACGGATTTCGAGCTAGAGGGTTTCTAGCTCGTATCTTGTGTGACGGCAAGAAGGAGACCTTGGTGAAGTCACTGATCGAATGTTTAGTTTCTGTATTTTTCGTTTCTGAATATTGTTTCTCTGTTTAAGTTGTTTAGTTTCTGAATACTTGTTTCTTTGTTCTGTGCTTTGTTCAGTTGTATCTGATCGGTCTGCTTGACTGATCAACAAGGTATCTGATCGGTCTGTCGACCGATCAGGTAAGTAACTGATCGGTCTCTTGACCGATCAGGACTGTGTTTTAGCTACATTCAAGACCTGTTCTTTAGTAAGTTTGTTTCAGATTTTTCAATGCTGCAAATTAGCTTTAATCTCATAGTTTTACATTGAATTGCTTAGTTTTCAAATAGATTAAGTTTAGTTGTTGTAATTTCCGTGTTAATTTCTGATTTAGCGAAGTCTATTCTGTTTCTATTGCAATTTCATTCATTATCGCAAAAACCCCATCTTATTTGAAAACCCAAAACATCAAACGACGAATTCAAGCTTGAAATAAGCATCCTTAACTAGTCCTTGGAAAAATATGACTTGAGGCCCCTATATTATACTTAGATTTATGAGCTAAGGGTTTTCAACTTATAAATTCAAATTTGAGGCTCATCGTGACACTCGTTATTGGGCATCATCAAATTTTTGGTGCCATTGCTGGGGAACACACTAGTTGAGTTTGCTTGATTTGAGCTTGTGCTTATTTCACATTTTGTGATTTTATTTCATTTGCTTTGGCTTTCTATATACATTTGCTGCCATTTTGTTTGGTTTATGACCAGGACTGCAGGTGGTGATGTTGTGGAGTTTGATCCTGAGATTGAGAGGACATTCAGAGCTAGAAAAAATTAAAGGAAGAGTTTTAGAAGCTATTGAAAATATTCTTACTCATTCGGGATGGAGAGTTTCGGAAGCCAATACCAACAAAGAACCGACCCCTATTCATCTACCTACAATCCGGGTTGGGAGGATCATCCGAATCTAAGTTATGGGAATTTATTTTATCAACAACCACCCTTCCAACAAGTTCAATAGCAAAACAACCTTCTTATCATAATTTACAGCAGCCAAACCAAGGTTTTTAGCAGCATTCTCAACCATTCCAGTAGCCTTATTTGAATTTTTAGCAAGGAACTCAACTTTTTTAGCCTCAATATCAACAAAACCAACAAGGATTTCAACCAATTCCGACTTTCCAACAATTTTTTCAACCTTCACAATCAATTCAGAGTTTATATCAGCAACCATTCCAGCCTACAAATCAGAATTTCAGTTTCAAAATCTGAATTTTCAGCCCCAACAATTTCAGCCTTTCAACCAACAATTTCAGCCCCAAAATCAAAATTTTCAGAGCAATAATTTTCAGCAACATCAATCTAGTTCCCAGCCCAATTTTTAGCAATTTCAACAGCCTATTCACTCATTTAATCAGCCCCAACAAATTCATTTTCAGAGTTCACAACCTACTCCTAATTTTCAGCAACCCAATGTTTCATTTCAAGGCCAACAAGAGTCCCATACTAATCAAGGAGACTTTGGGAACTTTAGTGGGTTTAATGCACAACAACAAAGGCTTGAGGAGATGTTGCAACAAATCATACAACAACAGTAAATTTTACAACAACAACAACAACAAAAGAATGATGTTACCTTACAAAATATTAAGAGATATATTGGACAACTTGCAAGTGGGATGAATCAATTGCAAGCCCAAGGATCGGGTCAATTACCTTCTTAAGCTACTCCTAATCCTAAGGGAAATGTTAGTCCAATAACTTTGAGGAGTGGGAAAGTTACTTCAAGTTTAAACAATCAAAGGGCTGATTTTTCTGAAAAATTTTCAGTACCTTGTTTTCCAGCTCATAACAGCCCCAAAATTGATTCTACACCGGTTGATTGTGAACCTAGTTCAAGCCTAAGTCTTTTTTCTATTGATCCTGCAATTTTGGAGGAAGAACAAGAAGAAACCAGTGAAAACAAGGCGCCTACAATAGCTAAACCTATTGAAGTTCCTGCTCAAGACTCATTTCCAAAAGTTTCAGCTCAAGTGGAGGAACCAAGGGTCCCTTTACCCTTCCCACAGCACCCCAGAGAGGATCATTCTATCATGAGCATGGGTATTTTAAATGAGTTAGTTGATGCATATTTATTTGCTGATAGAGTTTCATTTGGTATTCATAGAGGATATTTCAGCTTAGATGAGGCTGAGGATGCATTAGCTATAGAGGCAGCTGATTTAAAGACTGTATCTGATTCACTCACAGTTGGAGACGATTCTATAGGTGTAGGGGATTGCACTGAGCCCCAGGGATCACCTATATTGATTGACATATCAGGAGATTCAGAGGATAGGTATGAAAGTGTAGGGACTTACATGGTGGGAGCAAGGACTCAAGAATCACCTCTTTTAGTTGTTTGTCCACCAGAACCTAAGCCTGAGGTGGAACCTTTACTTGACCAGAAGGATGCCATAGTTACATCCATTCTTGTAGAACCTTCAGGTATTTTTCAGCACGACAAGGTAAGTATTTCTTCTAATTTTTTAGGAAAACTCATAGAGGTACTTAAGGTTGATTTTATTGGATGTGATGCATTTCTTGATACATTTTATGTAGAGACTGATTGTATTTCATCTCTTTCTTACCGTGCATGCGTGCGGGAGGTATTTCCTTCTCATGGTTTTGCAGGGTGCCGTAGGTTTCTTGAGTGGGTGCTCCAACTAAATATCCTCCAACCTCCCGGAAGGACTTCCAAAGAGCATATAGTGGGAGGAGTTGAGTTTACTTTGACTCATAGCAATTCACCCCGAGAGTGGATTTTGCACCTTAATCGTCTCCAACCACCGGGACATACTTATGCGAAGTTGATGAAAGAAGGAGCAGTGCACTATGATATTGTTCACGTGAGGATAGCTCTCTCGACCACCCAAACCACCCCACTACCTAAATGGATGCTCCGTGCTCTCTACCCAACTTAAAGGGGAGTTTGATTTTTCTTACACTCTTATTTCATTGTATATACCATTTTTATGTTTTCTAGCAGTAAATTTTTCTTTTACAATGAGTTCTTGCTAATAAATGCTTAGGTAGTGTAGAATGAATAAAGAGTCATTGTAGATACCATTTTATCCTTTTTGGCATCTTGTTTCTTGCATGATTTGGAATAAATGTATACTTCTAGATTTTCTTTATATCATTTTAGAATCCTTTGAAAGTGAGTTAAATTTGGTTGTTAAAACTTAGGATTTGAGCCAATGGATGAAAATTCTTGGATACTTGAGTACTACTTAGTTATGGACTCTAGATTGATGATTTGAGATGAATTCTTTTTACTAAGTGAGGATTGACCTTATTTTTGAGATACACACATGTGATTGTACTCTAGAACTTGCTTAGGTTCTTTCAAAACTATATTTCTATGATTGGACCACATTTATAGAGGTGAATCAAATTGTTTCCTTTTTCATATCAATTTTTGCAAGATTCCTTCTTGATCTACTCCATATTCTATTTTTCCTTTCATAATCTTCATGTTCATAATCATATTTTCCATGGACTTGGGTGCTTTGATTGTTTCTTGATGTTACTTTGCCCGAGGCGGTCAAAAAGCTAAGTGTGGGGGAGGATCAAGCATTGAATCAAATATTGAGGACAAAGTGAAGCATTTGGCCACCAACAAGCAAAATGTGCCAACTTGAAGGAGTTTTGTATCGAGAGTGAGTTGCAAGAGTTGGTTAGTGAAGGCTACATGTGGAACATCTAAGTTCTTGATTATAATTTGATGTTTCAAGTTCTATGAGGCAAATTCCGAAAGAAAAAAAAATCAATGACATTAAGAAGTGAATGTGCCAACTCCTCTGACATTGAATCTGAAAATTGAAGCTCCAAAATTCTGATCAGTAAATAGTTTTGGCAACCTACTAGCTGCAAAATTGAAGCTGCAAAATCTAAAAATTGATGTAATTCAGCAGTGGTCTGAAACCTTAAGTAAGAAAGAAGGGAATTCAAGCTAATCATGAGGGCAGCTAAAAGAGGGAAGGATAATAATAAGAGTTGATGGAAGTGAAAGAGTTATGAAGGCATTTACTACTGAGACGTTCCTTTAACAAAGAGAGTAGGACCTTGAACAATCCCAGCTACAACAAACCCTTGAAGCAATGTGGCAGTGGTCAGAAGGAAGTTTCTGAATTGAAAAAAAAAACAGAACAGCAGAAAAAAAAGGAAAGATAAAAAAAAACATAAAGTGGACTATCAGGAGTTGGATGAGTTTTCTGAATTGGAAGAAGTGATCAAGGATGATAGCTGAATTGGAAGAGTTAGCTACTGATTGAGAAGGAGAAAGATCAGGCAGAACAGTTTCAGAATTCTGCGCAATTCAGCAACTGATCAGGCTCTGATCGGTCTCTAGACCGATCAGGGAAGTGTCTGATCGGTCAAACAGACCGATCAGAAGCAGTCCAGTCCGATCAGAAGACTACCAATCCGATCAAGGAAAGCCTGATCGGTCTCTTGACCGATCAGTAGAGGTTGGCACACAACAGTTTTGGCACACAAGATTCAGTGAGGTTTCTTGTCCAAATCAGAGTTACTATTTGATCCTTACTCACCTTGGCTTTGATCTATGCAGGATAATACAAAAAGAGAGGGGTAAAGTTCATTAGGTTACATTCTTAGTATCCAAGTCTTCCACTTTCATAAATTTTTCATCTACTACATTTCTGTTGCTATTTTATTCTTATCATTCCATATTTCTTTAACTTGTTCTAATGAGCCTTTTTAGGTGTGGATTCAACTCAAGAATGATGGAGGAGAGTAGAGCATAAGCAAGATTATGGTAGTGCAAGAACCATGATTGTGTTTGAGTGAGCTCCACTTTCATCAAAAATGTAGAACTTAGGAAGAGAGCAACTAAAAATTTCCTTGAGAGGATTTGTATGTTTAGTTCATATCAATTAGTCATGAAGAATGAAGTATACTTTGTTGTTGACTAAGGACAAGACTCTAGTCCATTGAGTTTAGATTTTTGAGAATTGACAATTCTAGGTAATTTCCTTTCAATTGCTTTTAACTATGATTGAGAATAATCTAGGGGGGTACATGATTAGTTAGTTTGTGCGAGACGCCTAAGAGCAAGTGTGGAGGAGTTGATAATTACCATTTTGTTGATCAAATTAGGCTCTCAAATCCATGTATTGATCCCTTTTTACATGCTTAATCTTGTATTTACAATAGGTTCCATGAATTATTGCTATTTTAACTTTGGATGAAAATCTTTTTATATTTGAGATATTTTGGAATTAAAATATGAATACATTTTTGTAGGCTTCAAATGATCATCGACCTAGACCAGATTGGATCAAACTTGAGTTAGGACTTGACCTTAATCAAGAGGATCAAGAGATGGATTAATATGGGACGTCCGATCAAGAAACGGGGAGATCTGAGCCATCTATCAACTTCTGATTAATCCGAGATCAAGATAGAGTTAATCAAGACCACAGATCAAGATCTGAATGTTTGGTCCAAATCAGAAGTCATCTGACCGTTGGATCAAACTTAAGAGGAGTCTAACCATCCATTCAAAAGGAAGGGAGATCTGAGCCATCCATTGCAGATCTGACTGATCCATGCTAAGAAGGAGCAGATCCTGACCATTTATGGAGATATGGGAAGTTTGGACTCAATCCGAGACCCGACCGTTGGATGAGGCGAGGATGATCACAATCGTTCATTTTCAAATGGAATTAATTAAAATAGAAATCTTCTCCGCAGCTCAGAGTTGTTGCGAGTTCTTCAGTTTGTTCTTCATTTTTCATCTATTCTTCTCCGATAGTGTGACCGCATCAGATCTAAGCTTCGTTCAAGGTTTCGAACCATCAAGATCCATCCTCCATGAAGTTTGCTAACCAGAATTCTTCTCTGAAGGGCTCAGGTGAGGGTCTCACCAACGGGCCAAGCTTCATTCAACTCTTACCTTTTGATCGTTGTCTTCATCGGCCAGAGCTATCAAGCATTCGGAAGGTCTCAAAGGGTTTCTAAGCTAGATCTGATACTCATCTCATCAAGAGGAAAGGAAATGATGAAAATTTTCAGATCACGCACCAAGCAGAGCATCAACTGTTCGCGGGAGTGGATCTTGCGGATTTCGAGCTAGAGGGTTTCTTGCTTGGATCTTGTGTGACGACAAGAAGGGGACCTTGGTGAAGTCACTGATCGGATGTTTTGTTTCTGCAATTTTCGTTTCTGAATATTGTTTCTCTGTTTCAGTCGTTTAGTTTCTGAATACTTGTTTCTCTGTTCTGCGCTCTGTTCAGTTGTATCTGATCGGTCTGCTTGACCGATCAACAAGGTATCTGATCGGTCTGTCGACCAATCAGGTAAGTAACTGATCGGTCTGTTGACCGATCAGGACTGTGTTTCAGCTACATTCAAGACCTCTTCTTTAGTAAGTTTGTTTCAGACTTTTCAATGCTGCAAATTAGCTTTAATCTCATAGTTTTACATTGAATTGCTTAGTTTTCAAATAGATTAAGTTTAGTTGTTGCAATTTCCTAGTTAATTTCTGATTTAGCGAAGTCTATTCTGTTTCTATTGCAATTTCATTCATTATCACAAAAACCCCCATCTTACTTGAAAACCCAAAACATCAAACGACGAATTCAAGCTTGAAATAAGCATCCTTAACTAGTCCTTGGAAAAATACGACTTGAGACCCCTATACTACACTTAGCTTTGTGATTTAAGGGTTTTCAACTTATAAATTCAAATTTGAGGCTCATAGTGACACTTGTTGTGGGCCCATCATCCACCTCCAACCCTATCGAGAGGTCGAGTGAAAGACTATAAGACAAATATACTACCTGCCTACAATGATAGTGAAAAGACGTGGTCCTCGCTCCACTTGCAGGTATTCCAGACTCTCATCTCCACACGAGTTATAAGCGGACTCATCTCCCACGCACCTCTCGGCTTGGCTCTCATTCGGACGCGTGGTGGCCCACGCTCCCTGAGTCTTGCCCGACCGAGTCCAGACTCTCGCCTTGTCAGCGAGTTATAAGTGGACCAACTTCTGTGCCCCACTCTGCTCAGTGTCTGCGATCAGACGCGTGGCGTGCCACACTCTTGAGAATCGGCTTGAGCAAGTGTCCAGACTCTCGCCTCGCCAGTGAGTAATAAGCGGACCAGCTTCCATGTCCCACTTGGGTCAGTGTCTCCGATCGGACGCGTGGCGGCCCACGCTCTTGAGAATCGTCCTGACCCAGTGTCCAGATTCTCGTTCTCACGAGTTATAACCTAGATCCGCTCCCATCCACCCCTCGGTTTGGCTCTCAGTTAGACGTGTGACGACCCACGCTCCCTGAGTCTTGCCCGACCGAGAGTCCAGACTCTTGCCTTGCCAGTACGTTATAAGTGGGCTCGGCTCCCGTGCCCCACTTTGCTCAGTGTCTCCGATCGGACACGTGGCGGCACATGCTCCTGATAATCGGCCTGAGCAAGTGTCCAGACTCTCGCCTCGCCAGCCAGTTATAAGCGGACCAGCTTCCATGCCCCACTAAGCTTAGTGTCTCCGATCGGACGCGTGGCGGCCCACGCTCCTGAGAATCAGCCTGAGCAAGTGTCCAAACTCTTGCCTCGCCAGTGAGTTATTAGTAGACCAACATCCGTGCCCCACTCTGCTCAGTGTCTCCGATCGGATGCGTGGCGGCCCACGCTCTTGAGAATCAGCCTGAGCAAGTGTCCAGACTCTGGCCTCGCCAGCGAGTTATAAGCGGACCAGCTTCCGTGTCCTATTCGGGTCAGTGTCTCCGATCGGGCACGTGGCGGCCCACACTCTTGAGAATTGGCTTGACCCAGTGTCCAGACTCTTGTTCTCACGAGTTATAACCGGGATCCTCTCCCATTCACCCCTCGGATCGGCTCTCAATCGGACGTGTGGCGACCCACGCTCCCTGAGTCTTCCCCAACCGAGAGTCTAGACTCTTGCCTTGCCAGCAAGTTATAAACGGCCTCAGCTCCCGTGCCCCACTCTGCACAGTATCTCCGATCGGACGCGTGGCAGCTCACACTTCTGAGAATCGGCCTGAGCAAGTGTCCAGACTCTCGCATCGCCAGCGAGTTATAAGCGGACCAGCTTCCGTGTCCCACTCGGGTTAGTGTCTTCGATTGGAAGTGTGGCGGCCCACGCTACTGAGAATCGGCCTGACCCAGTGCCTAGACTCTCGTTCTCACGAGTTATAACCGGGATCCGTTCCCATCCACCCCTCAGATCTGCCCTCAGTCGAACGCGTGGTGTCCCACGCTCCCTGAGTCTTGCCCGACCGAGTGTCCAAATTCTTGCCTTGCCAGCAAGTTATAAGTGGGCTCAGCTCCCGTGCCCCACTCTGCTCATTGTCTCCAATCAGACATGTGGCGGCCCACGCTCTTGAGAATCGACCTGAGCAAGTGTCCAGACTCTCCTCTCAGAACAAGTTATAACAGGGCTTAGCTCCCAAGCATCCCTTGGTTTGGCTCTCAGTCGAACGCGTGGCGGGCCATGCTTCTTGAGTACCATCTGACCGAGCGTCTAATTTCTCACCTTCGTGTGACCTACAGGCCGATAAGTCTTTACGACTTCCTTAACTCAACCTCCTGACCAGACGCGTGGCTACTCACGCTCCTCAAAAGCAAACTGGCTCAATGATAATGCTCTGAATCGCCCAAGCCGGTGACTTTACGTATTCAGATTTGGTCATTGCATACTTCATCAATTTTCCTGAGTGTCCAACACTTAGAAGATATCACGCTCGTGTGTTCAACTCAGGCACTTGTACGGCCTAATAGCCCGATGGCGCTCTCACCCGAGTGGTCAGCGCTTAGAAACCCTCGCACTCAAGCATTTCACTCAATTACACACGAGGCCAAGATTAATCGGGCGTTCTCTCGCTCGAATCGCTCTCGCTAATAGTCGCCCAAGACACCCATGTTCGAATGAGAAAACAACTACATCTAAGACAGCCTGAGCCCAGGTAAAGTTATATTGTCACAGTAGGAATGTTACAAACTTTGAGGCAAGTTACCTCTACACGCTGAAAGAAGTAAAAAGACAAAAGCCCGACCCTCATTTAAATGGTTGTTGGACCACCTCGGGCATGCCCTCCATCAAGCTCACAGATTTGATGACCGAGGAGGACAGGTCGGGGGCTATATCCCGCCTTGCTTGAGTTGCTTGAATGTGTTCTGCAGCTGATGCCTCATCATCGCTCAAATCCGCTCCGAAAGCTGATTGCTGAACTCCGTAGAGTTGATGTACTCAACCCTACGGGCGTCCCACAGATCAGCTTCCGCCTCCTTATAGGAGCGCAGCCCCTCATGCTCCACTCGGGCTGTCTCCCACATGGCCTTTTTCGCCTTCAGGCACTCGAGCTCCTCCTTCTAACCATGCAGCGCCTGATCCTTGGAGGTCAGCTCGGTTGCCAGCTCCTCGGTTCGCTTCACCTGGGTCGCCGCCTCTGCCTTCTTAGACTCAAGCTGGGACTTGAGGGACTCCGCAGCTTCAGAGGCCTCCCGGAGGTCGGCCTCAGCTTTGTTCTGCTGGGCCAGAGCCTTCGCTTGGAGAGCCCAGACCTTTCGCTCAGAATACTCTAGGTTGGAGATCCTGAGGTTCGCTTGAGTAACAGCCAAGTCTGCTATCTCGGTTTGGCTGCTAGCGACTCCAAGTTGCTCCTCAGAGTGAGCCAGTCGATCTTGGAGGGCGGCGAGCTCGGTCCGTAGAGCACTTAAAGTGGACTCATTGGAGACGAGTTGAGTTTGACTCAGCCTAGCCTCTAGAAGTTCCACCTTCTTCTCGGCCTTTTCCCAGGCCATGGCATGGGTCAGGAGTGCAATGGACAAACTATGACACGATCCTCAAAACTGCAAAAGGATAAGAGATAATGAGAGGCCGAAACTAAGAAATAAGTAAAGAGAGAGAATTAATCCTGCAGATACCTGAGTGGCTTCAAGAAAGAAGGAGTTTGCCTTGCTGCTAGAACCCCGGTAGTAGGACCCCTCGAGCCCCTGCATGTAGAGGTCGGCCACTGACCCGTATAGGCGAGGGTCCTGGCATGGGGGGGGGCAGCTCTCCTCGAGGCAGGCTCAGGCGGCAGTCTGACCAGGAGGGCACCGGTAGGTGCATCGCTGGCCGGTTTACTTGGCCTTCGGCAGGCGGAGTTCCTAACGTCTCTAGTAGGGGCAGGTTGGGAGCACTAGAGGAGACGGAGGGGGCAGCGACGACAGGGACCAAGGTAGAGGTCGATGGTGGGGCTCCCGAGTCGTGCATCGTTTTCTTCTTCTCTTTCTTCTTTTGGTGTTTGCTGGGGGATGGTCGGGCGGAGTCCCCAGTGGGAGAGGAGGTGTGATGACATCATGGGGCAGAAGGCCGAGCGCTGCTCGCTGAGGGTTCGGTCTTGGGAACCACGGCGGCAGGGTCGATTTCTGGGGCGGTTGGAGTCGTGCCCATAGGAGCAGCTTCAGTCGGGGCACCTTCCGCGCCTGTAGCTCTGTGGCCAGCCGAGCTTCCAGCTCGACGTCATCCAGGCCGAAACCTTCTGCCAGGGCTGCGACCAACATCGTTGTAACTGCAAGAACAACCCGAGCTCAGTTAGAACTAAAAAATTTTCAAAGGAAACATCACAATACTTACCGACTGGGGCCAGCCTTGGAATCGGTAAGGGGCTGAGGTCGAAGGCGGAAAGAAGCTCCTCCTTCAGCAAGTGCACTCCGTGGAAGTGCCTATTGCTGAGCTTGGATAGCACTGACTGGTAAGCTATGGAGGTGCGATAGTGTTTGGGAAGAGGAGGAGAGGAAGGGAGATCCTCGACCCAGGCCATGGGCCAGCTCGGGGTCAGGATAGGCTTAACGAAGAAATATCGCTCTTTCCATCCTTTGTTAGAGGAGGGGAGCTTCTGAAGAAAGGAAGTTTTGGCTGGGGCTTGAACGAAGAAGTCGCCCGGCTCTTGCTTCTTGGGATAATAAAAGAAGTGGAAGTATTCGGGTCGAAGGGGAATTTTGAACAAAGTAAAAAATGATAACCGAGCTGCACATTAGACGAATGACGTTCGGGGCTAATTGGGATAGAGGAATGCGGAAGTATGTACAAATGATAGAAATGAAGGGATGGATGGGGAAGCGGAGACCGACCTGTAGGTGGTCTCGAGATAAAGTGTGGTAGCTCGGAGGGGCGGAATCAGGCTGGTCGGTCGATTTGGGTAAGCGGAGTCAGTGGTCGTAGGGGATTAGATATTCCGACTGGAGTTGATCTAGGTCGGAACAATGGAGGTCAGTTACCATGGTGGAATACCAAGGCTCAGTGGGTGAAGAGGATGAGGAAAACAAATCCATTAGAAGAGAGAAAGGCAAAGAAACTAACCAAGGGGAAAGAAAACCGCTGGAGAAGAAGGTTGGAAGGACGGACGCGTCAGAACCCTAGCAGAGCTCGAATCAGCAGTAGGACGATGTTGAAGTTAAAATGCGATGGTAACACAGGTGGGGTAAAGGGCCTATTTATAGGGTCTGGGATACAACGGTGGCCGTCCAATGACAGGCAAGAAAAAAGGCGGGATTGGGTTGGAATCATCCGATCACGCTTGAGGCTATTCTCGAAGCGACAGAGTGCACGTGCGGATCGGACATTCGCAGGGATGGGCGGTAAACACATCATTGCTCGGAAAGTGAATGGCCCACAGACACGTGTCTTAGGCAGTTAAGGTGGCAATTTAGAAGAAGATATGAGATGATTCGGCGAGGGTCTCAATGATAGAAGGAAAAGACGTTTGTGTTAGTAGGAGCCCTAGAGCCAATTATATGATGATTGACTAGGGACATTTTGTATCATATTCTACTATTAATAAAGGCATGTTTGGTTATTTTACATACTTTGTATTTGTGCCAAATAACTAAGTATAATAATGTCCTTGGGTAGTAGGTTCTTATCTACATTATATCGATTGGTTGAATCGATAGTGAGATGATGTAGAGAATACTACTCTAAACCATTCATAGTCAAGTATTAATATTCAAGGACAATATTAATACATAGAGACTAGCATATAGGTCAACTGATGACTTGAGCTCACAAGTCATGGATATGTGATATCAAGTTGACACATGGGTATGCGTTGGAGTATGTGTACTGAATGACCCGCCATGAAAAAGTTTCATAGATTGTCATATGAGTGTCATAAACTTTCTCATGTGACTATTGGTATGAATAGTCCTTAGACCTGAAGTCACTACAGTGTTAGTGAGAGCCCTAGAGCCAATCATGTGATGGTTGTTGTATGGACTCATTGTATCATATTTCATATATATATAAAGACATTTGATTATGGTTATTATACTTACTTGTATTGATGCCAAATAACTAAGTGTAATAACGTCCTTGGTAGTAGGTTCATATCTATATCAATCGATTGGTTGAATCGATAGTGAGATGATATAGAGAACACTACTCTTAATTATTCCTAGTCAAGTATTAACATTCAGGGACAATGTTAATGCATAGAGACTAGCATGTAGGTCAACACGATAACTTGATCTCACAAGTCATGGATATGAGATATCAAGTTGACACATGAATATGCATTGGAGAATGTATACTGAATGACCCACCATGAGAAAGTATCATGGATCGTTATATGAGTGTCATATACTTTCTCATGTGACTATTAGTATGACTATTAGTCCTTAGACCTGAAGTCACCATAGTTCCCTACATAAGGAGTTATGTACTTTGGTTTCGTCAAACGTCACCCGTAACTGGGTGGACTATAAAGGCGATTACTGGGTATGTAACAAATTATGCGGAGGGATGTGAGTGATGTAGATGGGATCTATCCCTCCTATATGACGGGAGAGATATCATAGTCTTGATAGAGTGAGATCACTAAGTGCATGGCCATGCCCAAATAAGGCAATATGAGATATTGAGCTTATTTGATTATAGTGAGTCTACTTGGAGTTCAAGACACATAGATTGATTGGAGGATGACACGGTCTATGCTTCATAGAAGATCAATCTAGATATCGACGATAGAAGGACATTGTCACATATTATGAAAGTCATAATTAGTAGTCACATTGGTGATGTTGGATCTCAACATTCTTGTAACTTGGGTAGCAATGATGTGTTGCTAGATACCGCTCATTGCTTATGTTTCTAAGAGGTTAGAAGCATTGCCAACGTTACAAGAACCTATAGGGTCACACACAAAGAACAAATAGATGGAGAAAAAATGAAGTCAAGTTTGACTTGGCTAAATATGGAAAGTCCATAAAAGGCAAGTTTGACTTGACCAAAATCCAAATCAAGTTTGACTTGACTTGGTTCCACTTCAAGTTAGACTTGACATAGGAGAAGAAATGGAGTCAAGTTTGACTTGACTAAATATGGAAAGTCCATAAAAGGCAAGTTTGACTTGACCCAAATCCACCTCAAGTTAGACTTGACTTAATGCCACATCATGGTGATGAATTGGCATGGAGCCAACCATTGATGATGCTCCACATCATCAAGAGCATTAAGTGTGGATGCCACCTCATCAAGGAAGATTAATGGTCAAGTTTGACTTGACCAAAAGACCACCTCACCTTGACTTGACCAAGTGATGACTTGGCTTGGTATTTGACCAATGATGATGCTCCACATCATCTCCAAAGGTTGTAACCCCCCATTTGAATTTGAATTCAAATTGAGAGGGAGTTTATGGCCGGCCACTTAATGGCCATTAATGGCCATTATGTGGCCGGCCATAATGAGAGAACTTGCCAAGTTTTGGTTCTATTTTTTCTCATGGTGTGTCTTCTCTTCTTCCTCCTCCAAGTGTTGGAGCTCTTCTTCTTCTCCTCTTGGCCGAACCCTTGAAAGGTGCTAGCACACCTAAAGGGTTTCCTCCATCCACTTTGTTCACGTGGATACTTCTAGAGGGACGGCACTTGACGTCCTAGAGATCCGACATCCAAAAGGAGCGAGCGGGATTAAGCAGGGCACGCACCAAAGGTAAAATGGTTTATCCCTCTTTAGATCTATGAGTAGATCGAGTTTTGAGCATGAAATGAATACGTGAATTTTTGTTTCGGAATTTTTCTTCGCACGAGATCCATGGCTTTGGGTTCTCGGGGTTTCCGCGACGCGAAAAGGCGGTTTTCGCGGCCCGAAAAACCCAACAGTGGTATCAGAGCCACGTGCGAAGCACGTGTTTATTTTTTTTTTTGTATGGGATACAAAATTTAGAGTAGTTTATGATTCTATAATTTTTCTAATTTTTAGGATTTTGTGAGTATTTTTTCTCGTAGAGGCGAAGCAACGAGTGCGAAGCACTTGTACACTTCGACCACCGAGAAAAACTTTTCCGAAACGGCAAGTTTCGTCCAAATAGATTTTTGGACAGCGGGTTAGGCACTGTTAGATCGCGATACGACACTCATGAAATTAATTTCGTGAGTAGGGGCGCCGCCCCTAACCCCGCAAGGGGCCTTGTCACGTGATTGTGCCCGAAACCCGCTTAACGGGACCGCCGTGGAGTTATGACTCATAAAATTCGTAAAATACATAGAAAAATTAGATAAATTTCTGTAAAATACATAATTTTGAATTATGTACAGTAGTGTGATGGTCATGGCCCAAGACCCTATTTTAATTAGATTAAAATATGTGTGTAATTCATATTACGGCCTGCGTGCCGTTATTTGTGTTGTGTGTGTTGTATTGTGATTGCGACCTGCGTGTCGGCCTTTTATTTATTATTTCTGTTAAAATTAGTTTAAGACTCGAATGTAACTCGAGTATAAATTTTGTAATGTACAAAATTTAAGATGAAAGAAATTCTGGAGAAGACGGACTCGTGGGAAGCAAGCCGACAACACATGGGGTTCTGGAAGGAGGAGCTTGGAGAAGCTGCTGCCTAGACCCTAGGTTGACCAAAGGATCTTCTCATTGGCTTGAGAATATCTTAGTAGGGCCATGACTAATCACACTTTAATTTTTTTGTATATTTTATTTTTCCTTATATGTATGTGATGCATGTTAGTATAGAATAGAATATACATGAGTGTATGTGATGCACATGTAATGTGGGAACCACATCTTGATGTGCACCTAATACACATTTAGGTTAAATTAGATTTAATAAATGTCTAAATATGATGCACATCATCGATTAGATTAGATCTAAATCGAAATCAACTCGTATATGCCTAACGAGCCTTGATACCCATCACTACCACGATCATATGCGATTGTTGAATCTGCCAAAGCAGAGCAATGCATTTAATCTTGGTGGGATGCGGAGGGACAACCTTGGTCCCGCCTATCACGCTTGGGTTAGATTGAGCTCAATTAGATTGAGTAACTAGTTAGCTCAATTGGATCGAGCCTAACTATAGGCATACTCCAATAGTTGGAAAGGTAGGACAAGATCGCATTTATCAATAGTCTTGGGTGATTTAGCCAAAGCTAACTCAAGATTATTCATAAATGTTAATTCTTGATCCTATAAACAAGAGTTGCATAGAGATGTAATTGGTAATTAGTACCTACCGATCATACTAAGTCTTGGGCGATTTAGCCAAAGCTAACTCAAGGCGTAGTATGATGTGGATCTTGACCTACGAGAATTATAGTTAGTTGGTATGGATCTAGTAGTGTGGTTTTACCACATCTATGACTCGATTCTACCAAAGCCCTATAATTCAGTGGGAGCATCATTTAATTAAAGGCCTAGTTAAATGATAAATAAAATATGATACAATGGTGGATATTTATTTTCTGCATTTTATGTTGTAGATTACCATGTCAAACACGAACACTCTCTCTCTACGATCTGTTCTTGAGAAGGACAAGCTCCTAGGAGCTAATTTCCTGGACTGGCACAGGAATCTGAGGATAGTCCTCACGCAGGAACGTAAGCTGTACGTTCTGGAGCAAGCAGTTCCTGATGCACCACCAGCCTCTGCCGCTCGTAGTGTTAAAGATGCTCATCAGAAGCATCTAGATGACGCGTTAGACGTGTCATGCCTAATGCTATGCTGTATGTCTCCTGAGCTTCAGAAGCAACACGAGAAAATGAATGCTTTTGATATGATTGGCCATCTCAAGCAACTATATCAAGGGCAGGCAAGACATGAGAGGTTTGAAGTGACTCAGGCCCTTTTTTCATGCAAGATGAAAGAGGGAACCTCTGTAGGAACTCACGCACTCAAAATGATTGGGTACGTCGAGAACCTCGAGAGGTTGGGGTTCCCTTTGGGCCAAGAGCTGGCTACCGATCTGATCCAGCAATCGTTGCCGGTGAGTTACCGTCAATTCGTCATGAACTACAACATGAACGAATTAGACAAACCACTGCCCGAGATACTCAACATGTTAAGAACTGCTGAGCCTAATCTCACCACTGCCAAGTCCAGTACCGTCCTAATGGTACAAAAAGGCAAGGGTAAGGGCAAGTGGAAGCCCAAAGGTAAGGGTAAGACCCAAACCAAGGGCAAAGCCAGCTCTTCAACACTCAAACCTAAAGGTGGGGTTGCTAAGGATGCTACCTGCTTCCACTGCGGGAAGACTGGGCATTGGAAGCGGAACTGCAAGGTATACCTGGAAGATCTGAAGAAGAAGAGAAGTGAGACTTCTACTTCAGGTATAAATGTTATAGAAGTCAACCTTTCTATTTCTACATCATGGGTATTAGATACTGGGTGTGCTTCTCACATTTATACTAATGTGCAGGCGCTGAGAAATAGCAGGGCATTGGCCAAGGGCGAGGTGGACCTACGAGTAGGCAATGGAGCAAGGGTTGCTGCTGTTGCTATAGAGACTTACTTTCTATCTCTACCCTCTGGGCTTGTACTGGAATTGAATAACTGTTGTTATGTACCTGTACTAACAAAGAATATCATTTCAGTTTCATGTTTAGATAACAAAGGTTTTTCATTCATAATAAAGGACAAATGTTGTTCTGTTTATTTAAAGGATATGTTCTATTGTAGCGCACATCTGATGAATGGCCTCTATATTCTAGACTTAGAGAGCCCTATCTATAACGTGAATACCAAGAGGTTGAGATCAAATGAGTTGAACCCAACCTATCTCTGGCACTGTCGCTTAGGCCACATAAATGAGAGTCGCTTGTCCCAGCTCCATAAGGATGGTTTGCTGGACTCATTTGATTTTGAGTCATATAAGACATGCGAGTCATGCCTTCTAGGCAAGATGACTAAGACTCCCTTTAGTGGACATAGCGAAAGAGCGACAGACTTGTTAGGATTCATACATAGTGATGTATGTGGCCCTTTCAATGTCGCTGCCAGAGGTGGTTACAGGTACTTCATCACATTTACTGATGACTTCAGTAGATATGACTATGTGTATTTGATGACACATAAGTCAGAATCCTTTGAAAAGTTCAAAGAATTCAGAAATGAAGTACAGAACCAACTTGGCAAGAGTATTAAGATACTTCGATCAGATCGAGGTGGAGAATACTTGAGCCATGAGTTTCGTGACTACCTAGCTGAGTGTGGGATTCTATCCCAACTCACTCCCCTGGGAA